>JBAMBO010003537.1:0-15024 GCA_037044535.1 Lordiphosa magnipectinata
GTACCACAGTGACCATTGCAGTATCTGCTAGGCAATAAGCCTTGCAATTAAGGAAGCTTTAACATGTGCACAGAGTTCAGCTCAGACACTGAGTAAATTTGCCTCCACTTTTAGCTCAAGGATTTGTATCAGTGCTGCATTCTTCAATAAGTTTCACTTGAACAGAAATGAATAACACAAGTACTTTTTTGTTCAAAGGTTATCGTGACATTATAATTTAAGACCGAACCGTTAACTACTCCTGAAGATGCCTATCATCCAACGTTGCTTATTAAGATGGATCTTGATGTTGCTGTAAGTGCTCAAAATCATAGTATGAGTGTTTCTAAGTTTTGTTTTCGCAACGCGGATTTCGTTAATCTGAGCAACGAACTGTCACGGTGTGAGTGGTCGTTCTTGGAGTGATAACATTGAAGCCGCTTCCACTGCTTTCTATAGTGCAGTTTTTGAGGAGAGTAACTCTAACGTCTCGTGCAACACCATGGTTTAAGCGCAGCATTTCGAATTCAAGAAATGTAAAATATCGTTCCTATCAAAAGTTTAAGAAGCCTGAATTGCAAACTCATTTCTCAAGATACTACAGTCCATCAAAGATATGAATTGTCTGTTATCGTATCTAAAGTCATCATTCTACCATGGCCCTAACAATGTTCCAAGTTGTGCACTCAGGCATTGTGAAACCACTTCTCATTCTCTTCAATCTCTCTCAAAAGCTTAAGATCTTTCCTAGATTTTGGATCATCATTTCTATTCATAGAAAAGGTTCAAAGACCGACATTGCAAACTATAGTATCATAATTGTCTGCAATTCCTAAGCTATTTGAAATGATTGTTACCAAGCAGCTACAGCATTTCGGCTTGCCAATTACACTGTGCAACACTAAAAAGTTGATCGAGTCGGGACCGAAAAATTCTGAAAGGGTATGATGGTAGTACAAAAATCTTCGCTGGGTTTGCTCTGGTTAGCTGCCGTTTTCTTTTTATTGCACTTTAAAGTTTTCAGCTTCTGATTGGGACTTGCAACTTTATATCTCGTAAACTATTTGGAATTTCGCTTTGACATCTTAGAGGAAGTTGTTGCTCTTGACTTGGCTTACAAAACATTTCAAAGTAGCAAGTCAAAAAAATCACATCTTTATACTCAAAATTACAAAAAGCTGGTAAAATCGTCATGTTTTCGCTCTTTTTGTACTGTTTTTCAACTTTGTCTTGAAAACTGTAACGAATTTGACTAAGCAATGCAGGACAAAAACGTAGCTTGGACTTTAATAAAAAAACGATTGGAACATATCAACTTCATTCGATTGGTCCTTCATATAGTTACGGGCCCTTAAGCATGTAGAATTGGAATCAATACTCGAAAAATGGCCATTTTAGGTAGCAATTGGTTGACACAGTCAAAAATTTCGATTGTTTTGTATTAAATCAATAAAATAGTTAAAAAACATTAAAAAATTAAATTTTTTTACTTTTTTACCGAAAATATTCTTATGACAGTTGTTCATGCGTGTTGGCCTATAACCATGTGAAAGAGTAATTAAATGAAGTTGGTTCTCATACATCGAACGAATCCAAATGCTTCTAAATATAAAACTACAACAAGAAAGAAAGTCGGTCAAGCCCAACTATAACGTACTCTGCACCCTTAATGTCGCAGCTCGCATTTGGTCACGAGTCAAACGGCCAGTTAACAGACAACGCACAACGCAGTGCGCTCTCTAAGTCTCTCTCTCTCTCTCTCTCTCTCTCTTTCTCTCACTAAGATTGCTTCTGCTGAGCGCAATGCCTAGGTAATGGGTGGGGTGGGTGGGGGGTGCTAACTGACCGTTTTTTGCTCATAACTTGAGTATCGTTCATCCGATTTTTATCATTCCTTCAGCAAATCGATAAATAACTTTGAGTACTAGATATCTCTAGAAAGTACGAACCTTCTATCATCAAAACTGTAGGAGATATGACGTTTTTTCCAAATTGCGGGGGCGTGAGGGGGCGTGGCAAAAATTGAAAATAATCTTGATCTGCCTGCAAGTATGAGAAATATATGTCCCATACATGTCAAACCTCTATCTCTTACCATCTCTGAGATCTCTCTCGTTCATACGGACGGACGGACCGACGGACAGACGGACAGACAGACAGACAGACAGACAGACAGACAGACAGACAGACAGACAGACAGACAGACAGACAGACAGACAGACAGACAGACAGACAGACAGACGGACAGACGGACATAACTATATCGAATCGGCTGTTGATGCTGATCAAGAATATATATACTTTATAGGGTCGGAAACGATTCCTTCTCCCTGTTACATACTTTTGCACAAACTTAATATACTCTATGTACCTTCGGTACAAAGTATAAAAATCAACGGATTGGTGAATGCTTCAATTGGGCAACATATCTACAAGCGGTTTTCATTCACGGTCGCCAAATTTTAGTCTTATTTCATACCTCTAGCGCAGAGACTTTCCCGCCTGGTCCGCAGGGCGCGAAGAGAGCAAACAGCTACTCAGATGGTGGCTAGCGGTCGATGTATTAGGTCAGAGCTGGTTTGCGTCGCTTTATTTTCGAATACACTCTCACCTTTTGGCCTCGCTAGAACAAATTTTCTTAGACTACACTCAGCCAAAAGTAGAACAAATAATTTCGTTTCTATAAGCGGTGGCTGAGGAGAAGTAACTGCGAGATACCGGAGCAATGCATCGGAGCAATGAGTGCACCGGAACAATGCACAGGAGCAGTGCACCGGAGCAGTGCACCGAAGCAGTGCATCGGAGCAGTGCACCGGAGCAATAAGTGCACCTGAGCAATGCACCGGAGCAATGCACCGAGCAGAGCAATTTTTTGATTTGCTACAAGGAAATGCTTTGTAGGCCAAACCAAGAGCAACAACTTTGCCGAAGATATAATAGAAAAATTCCAAATAGTTAGCGAGATATGGAATCGTAAATCCTACTCTGAAGCGAAAAAGCTCAAAGAACAATAGAAAGAAGACGGCAGCTAATTAGACTAAAAACCAGACAGGGTTTATATACTACCATCATACCCTTTCAGAATTTGTTGGTCTCGATGTTATCAACTATTTTGAGTTTAAAAATGTGTCACAGTGTTATTAGTCAGTCTCAGCATGAATTTGTTCCAAAACGTTCTACAAAAACAAACCTTTTTGAATTTACATCCTTAGTAAGCTCTCGTTTTCTTAGTGGTTATTAAACGGATGTAATATACATTGATTCTAGTGAAGCATTTGATTCGGTCAATCAACAACTTCTTCTACACAAACTCTGTTTACTTGGTTTTTCTCCCATTCTGATTAGCTGGACTGGCTCTTATCTCCATATGCGCTCTCAGCGTGCTGTTTTTAGAACAGCATTCTCCGCACTATCTCGGTATCTTCTGGTGTTCCTCAAAGAAGTCATCTCAGACCGCCTCTGTTTGTTTTATTTACTTACGATATTTCACAAACTTTGACTTATTGTCGGGCATTGATGTAAGCAGACGGCGTAAAACTGTCTCACCACTTCTTCTTCAGCAAGATTTGTCTTCCTTCAATGATTGGTGCTCATTAAACCTTCTTCCATTTAACTGCATTAAATGTTAGCTAATGACTTTCAGTGAGTTCAGTGTTGATGGAATTCCCCTCCAACGAGTAGCTGTGGCTGATGATCTTGGTATACGAATTGAGCCAAATTTATGTTTTAATAGTCTCGTTTCAACTTTATGCTATAAAGCAAAAGGTGTACTTGCTTTCATTAAAAGATGGTCAAAACAATTTGATGATCCCTACGTCACAAAACATCTATACGTCTCCTTGGTTAGGCTTATCTTAGAAAATGGATCTTGTATTTGGTCTCCGTACCAGAAATACATAATCCAAATAGAGTCTGCTCAACAACAGTTTTTGATATTAGAGGCTTAATGGCTACATCTGTTGTAAGAGCATCGTTAAATTGGCCAATTTCTGGAAGTGTCTTACTGCGATTGACTGTGAGAAGCAGGCACATCTCTTTGTGAATATTATCAGGTCTACTGCAGTGTTCGTTGAAAGAAGAAATATAATTAATAAATGGACTTCTTCGGTTTAGCTCAATAGAGATTCCAAACATCAAATCTCTCTCTCTCTCAATCGAAAACTATTAGCTAAAAATTCATAAGTAAAAATACAAAAATTAAAAAATGCAATGGAGCATAGCACCGTCTCGATTAAGCATATTGTGCACGTGTTAAAGGTCCAGAACGATAATAAAAAACATAATGAATTTTAAAGTGGTAAACGCCTAGGAATACTGTAACTTCAGAACTAACCATTGCAAACGATGAATTATAACTATACATCGGATTTTGCATATTTGCATTGATCAATGATCTAAGTCCACTAAAAACAATTTTGCATAAATTGCATATTTGCATAAAAAAATAAGCAAAATATACAGAATATGCAGAATATGCAAACCATTTTCTGATTTTGTTGCAAATCTGTTTGAACTTGTAATTTAAAGACACCTATTCAACTTGTTATCAATTAAAATGCCGAAAATGAGTGATAAAAACACACTTTTAATTCAAAAATGGCCAAGAGATTTGCCATCAAACTGTTTTGTAAAACATGTTTACATAGCAGGCAACCGGCGTGCGTTGCTGCGCCCCCTTTAGAATTTTAAACTCAATACGAAGAAGTGAAGCTTAATAGACAGACAATTGCCATCTTTCAAATAATGATAATCTAAACTCATTAATTTTTTTTCAAATTTCCCGAGTTTTTGGTCCGTATGATCTTCACCTCCTATTTACCCATCTATATACCAGTCTTCGTGTCAATGTAAGCTCAGATAAGAATTTCGCAAATGTTAAAATTTCTTTAAGCCGATTGACCGATACCTCCTATTTACCCGTCTTTAATTTCCGTCAATCAAATCTCCATGATAATCTGAACTAATCATAAAATTTTGTATATATCTGGATTTTTGGACCGCTGGATCTTGACCCGTCAATTTACCTGTCTACATTATAATCTAACTTTTGCAAAAGTTTTGTAAATTTCGCAACTTTTTGGACCGTTGGATCTAACCATTTTCGCGTCTACAATTGCCATCTATCACATCTTGTACTCATAAAATTTGCAGATTTCGGGAAAAATCTAAGCTCAAGTATTGATTTTAAAAATTTTGCGATCTTTTGGACAGTTCGGTCTACACTTCCTATATTTAATAATCTTTGGTCATATGAAAAATTGGCAAATTTCGCGATTCTTTTAACCGTTCGATCTATACCTCCTACCCCTACACCCATCTACATTGCCATACGAAACGAGGACATACGAAAAATTTGTAAATTTGGACCTATTCAATCTACGCCTCTTGTTTACCAACGCCTGCGCTTTCGTAAATACTAAAATGAAAATTTGACAAATTTCGCGGTTTATGGTCTAAGCCTCTTATACATATGTGTACGCGTCTTCAATTGCCATCTATCCAACCTTCATAGTTATCTAAGGTCCTTTGAATATTTTGAAAATTTCGAGATTTTCTTGATCATTTGATCTTCTCTTCCTATTTACCCGCCGGTTTACCCTTCTTTATGATAATCTGTGCTCATATGAGAATTTTTGAAATTTCACGATTTTCTTGACCATTTGTTCCGTGCATAAAATCTTCATAAAAATGTGAAATGAATGAACAATTAAGAAATTTCCCAATATTTTAGAACTTTTAAGGTACACCTTTCATTTGCTGTATGTATGTATGTTTGCAGAGATATTTATCGACTTGCGCTTAACTCTTAACAGTGACTTGACAGTGACTTGACAGTGACTTAACAGTGACTAAACAGTGACAACAGTGACTTAATAGTGACTAAACAGTGACTTGACAGTGACTTAACAGTGACTAAACAGTGACAACAGTGACTTAATAGTGACTTAACAGTGACTTAACAGTACCTTGACAGTGACTTAACAGTGACTTAACAGTGATTTGACAGTGACTTAACAGTGACTTAACAGTGACTTAGCAGTGACTTAACCAGTGACTTAACCAGTGACTTAACCAGTGACTTAACAGTGACTTAGCAGTGACTTGACAGTGACTTAACAGTTATAAAACAATAAATAATAGCAATAAAATTTTTTTTTTTGACATTCGTCAACTCTTAATACTCTTACCAACAATTGGTATAAATCTTGTGTTAATTAAATTTGTTTTACTTTGCTAAAAAGGGAGACGAACATTTGTATAGGATTTGCTTAGCGTATTAATATATATAGGTAAAAGATTTGGTCAAATTACTTGCCTGTGGGACCTTCGTTTAAGCTTATCAAAATACATTTTATCTAGATTTGTTTTTGGTATTTGGAGCTCTGATTTATAAATTTTGATCGCAGACAGAACGAAGTTTTAAGTACGCGTCAAATGAATCCTCAATGTTTTGTCAATTACCATCAATTACAATGTCAATTTTTTGATAATATCTTGAAATTTCAAAATTGTACTATTTTAATATCGACTCTACAAGTTTCGATAACTTTAATTTGTAAAATATCCGGCATCCCTAGTCCCTTGTCCAGTCTTACTTCCAGAGACGTAGTTGAGCTAAAAGCTTCTTGTTAATGGGAATCAGTTACTTTCTACAGAATTGCACGACTGACCTGGTTGATTAGCAGAGCTCGGGGCTTATTAAATCTTTGCATGCTTGTGGAAACCCAGACTAGGTATCCCCTTGTCTATCTCACACTTGTGCAGCCCTGAGTTGACGAACACAGAAGTTCCCAGGCACGGATTCTATGACTGATATTCCCAAATTTGCAGCGATTTCTCCCAGACAAATTTCAAAGTGCATGATGAAATGGTTGTTGGTTGTGAATTGAACATGTTTCACAAATAATTTTTACTGTATCACAACTGTTCCGTCAACCCTCGCTCCTGCTCAGCTCTTCTGCCAAGTCCTTACTTATGGCCATGGCGTAAACATATTTATGAATTTTCTATTCTGCATTGCGTTTTCTGATTGTCATAAGTAGAAATATGAATGGGAAGGCGCCCAAAGATGCTGCGGCTGCTGCCTCTCATTTGCATTGGCTGTCGAGGCGATGAATAGAGAGTGAGAGTTTGCCATGGGGGAGGGGGGAGGGGTGGGGAAACTGATTAACATAAAATTAAGCGTTCAAAAGGAATGCGGCAAATGGGGTTTATGTGGAATCTCTGGGACTAGGCCCGGGCCTGGGCGCTGGCTGATAAGCCAAGGCGCGGCGATAAGCGCATTTAATTAGCATTAATTAAAGCAAATTGCGACTCTACCAACACAACACAAAACTTACCGAAAGAGAAATAAACAGACGCGACAGAGACCCAAATACTATAGCTATAGTGTGTCTCCGTGTGGGAGTGGGAGAGAGAGAGAGGGAGAGCCCGAGTTGTGAAAGTAAGGCAATGCCAATGACAATTGTGCGCGCAATCAATGAGTTTTTGGAGCACGCGGCATGACAAATTGCAAATCGCTTTGGTCTCTGTGGGACTCAAGAAGCGGATGCGACGTCAAGTGCCATGCCACAAGTAGAAGCTGAACAACGACACCGTGGAACAAAACCCACTCGGCATAATGGAGTCAACACACAGAGAATTGTGCGCTCCACTGTGCCAACTGGAAGAGAATGAAAGACGGCAAGAAGAAAGCGGATTGCGCAATATTTGCGTCATGGCTTAAAGCGAGGCCGCGAGTCGAAGACTGGACCCGCATAATTGCGGCTACACCTGAAATTAAGGCCTCCAGCTACCGCGCTCGTCTGCCAAACCGAAATGTGGGCGAGGCGCTAGGCGCAGCAGCCCGCGGTGACGTCGACGACGACAGCGCCGAAGCGTCGACAATGTCTCCGTCTCCGTCCTCATCTCATGGCATTGGAATGCAATTTCACTTCTTTAAATATTTTCTCAATTGTTGTGTCGGTGTGATGGGATCGCTTAAGCCCAGGGAGTTGAAGCAGCCATGTGTGAGGGAGGAGGAGCTGTCATACCATAATTTGATCATATATCAAATCCAGTTACAATGAGGCAGCTTCCCATAACTGCTGTAATTAAGTAATCAAATCTAACGATTTCCATTTCACAAATATAAAACTAGTTATGAATAAATTGAAAACCATGAGAAACATGTTTTCTGGCAGTGTAACCCACTGTTTGGAAGCCACTGGTCCAATCCTTATGCAATTTCCATACGAAGATCTGGAATGGGTCACTCACTTGTGCTTTGAAGTTTAGTCGGAATTTTAAAAACAAATTCCAAAACATCTTAAAAAATTCAGAAAATATTTACTACAATTATCAAAAACTATTGATAAATGGGAAAAAAAATATTTAAAATTTTCCGGAAATACGCAAAAGGTTCAAAAATGTAATAAAGAACAAATAGCAATGATAAAACAATCATGTCTCAAATAGATATACGAAATAAATACCAGGGATGAGGGTGTTAAGAATAAGATATACCTACATTCTACATCTACACTCAGAGAAAAAATAGAGAATTTCGCTCTTGAATCAAGAGCATTCGTTCTCAAAAGTACGGTGAGAGTGAAAATTCTTGATCCAAGAGCGAAATTCTTGATTCAAGAGTGAAATTTTGATCCCGACATTCCTGATTCAAGAGTTTCAGCTCTTGATCCAAGTATGAATAATTATTGAATCAAGAGTTTCAGTACTTGATCCAAGAACGAATAATTCTCAAAATAAAAAAATTCAAAAGAATATTTGGGGTGGGGGGGTGTGGTAGAGACACTACCGACCCGACCCGACCGTCGTTGTCCGTCTCCCTCCCCCCTCCCCACTCACCATTATCAACCAATCCAACCCCAACCACCACCTACCAAACTTTGTTTTAAACTGTGATTGATTTTGAGATAACCCCACATAGATTTTTTTTATTTTGCTTACTTTTCTGGGACTTGAACACGGTACCTTGAAAGACTGAAACATACACAGGCGACGGGCAGCTTTACGAGCTCAGCTAACTTCCCTAAGCTAGAAGACGCGAAGAAATCACACTTATAAATTAACGCAGTTGCCTTTCGTCGCACAACAACAAACTGCGCATGCGCTCTCACTCTCTGCGCTCTCATTCTCTCAACGACTAACTGCGCATGCGCCCTCACTCTCTGCGAGAGCGACTCCAACGCTACGCTCTCAAAGTTAAGTTGCCCTCACCCCCCTTGCCTATAAAAAACAAAATTGAGAACGTTTAGAACGACTTTATCTCGATTCCAAGAGCGAAATTCTTGAAAATTCAAGAGCGACTAATTTTTTTTTCAAGAGCGTTCGTACTCAAATTATTCGTTCTAGTTTTTTCTCAGTGTACCTATTGATATATAAGATATATTATATTATAGGGGGTGACACAGAAATCACTAGAGATTTTGGTATAAACGTTTGCATTTCCAATTTCAAATGTGAAGTGTATCTTCGGTTGCTAGATCAGATGGTGAATTTGAGTGATTTGGAATCAACTGCTCAAATCTACTTGGCTTTGAACAGTTGGTTTCAATTCGCTTTACTTTCGACATCTGAATCTAGTAACCGAGCTGTTTTGTGCCACTTCACAAACAGTTTCAATTGGAAATACAAACGTTTATACGAAAATCACTAGTGATTTCCGTATCACCCCCGTATATGATGTGTTTGAATAGGAAAATCCTTGTTCTCAATACCTTTAACTTATCAAAAGTAATTTCTCATCAATTCCAAAACGTTTTCATTTTCGTATTCTAAATTTCATGTTAAATTGTTTCATTGGATTAAGGATCGCTACAATAATAAGGGGTGATCCATTAAGAAGTTTTTTTTAAATTACAAATAAAACACATTAAATGGAATTGGTTGGTGGAATCTTTATTATGGGCTGAAAGAACAATCTCTAACATTTACTTTTTATACTCTGTACCGAAGGTACACAGGGTATATTAAGTTTGTGCAAAAGTATGTAACAGCCAGAAGGAATCATCTCCGACCCTATAAAGTATATATATTCTTGATCAGCATCAACAGCCGATTCGATATTGCCATGTCCGTCTGTCAGTCTGTCCGTCCGTCCGTAGGAACGAAGAGATCTCAGAGATAATAATTAATAGAGGTTTGACATGTACGGGACATATATTTCTTATACTTGCATGCAGATCAAGTTTATTTTTAATTTTTGACACGCCCCCTCCCGCCCCCGGAATTTGGAAAAAACTTCATGTCTCCCACAGTTTTGATGATAGATTGTTTGAACCTTCTAGAGATATCTAGTAATCAAAATTATTTATCGATTTGCTGAAGGAATGATAAAGATCGGATGAACGATACACAAGTTATGAGCAAGAAAATGTTAATCGGCACCCCCCCCCACCCCCCTCGCCATTCACACCAACCATCACTATATTCAAATATTGCACGATAACTGAACTGGTGCAGAGTATGTTATAGTCGGGCGTGACCGACTTTCTCACTTGTTAGAGATAATTTCATTCAAATGTTGACCGCGACTACGCCGTAAATGGTCCAATTTTGTATCACCCTTTGGTTTATTTTTTTTTTAAATTTTTACTCAATTTTAAATTGGTGTGCTGTCAGTGCGCTTCCACGTAGGTCTCGTTCATAACTTTATGCTTAAGTCCTAGAAGGTTCTTTGGATTCTTATTTGTTGTTGGGGCAGTGTCATACTTAACCATCCATCGGGGCTACTTATTTAATAGACCATGCTCTAGAACCGGGATTCGAACCCGGCCCCACGACCACATCTCAACCAACTGAGCTACCGTTGGTGGCGAAATGACAGCTTTCAAAGGTGAGCTTGAATTTCGCTTACACTGAGGGTAAAATGCTCTGAAATTTCAATATTTACTCTTTGACTTTACCATTTTCACCATTGATTCAGCGTTAAAATTGGAATTCGTAAATAAAAAGTGTGTACACATTAATTTAAATATGAAAATATAAATTTTTTTTTTTATTTTAAATTAAATTTTTAATCCAATTGGTTTGTTCTGAATCAAGACTATTAATCCCCCATTGAAGCCACCACCAGTTGGACTCTGAAAAAAACCGAATTATATTAAATTTTATTTAAAAATGATTACTTACTCTGCGGGGATTCGAACTCGGGACGCTTGGACCCAATTGAATCCAATGAACACAATTGGAACGTCCTCTTTACGTGTGCGATATTGCGCGCGCTGGCGGGAAGCCTTCTAAGATACTACTTATATTGAATTGAATCTACAATCTGCCTAAGAACATCACACCACTTGTAATTCTCAAGTTCGAGTTCCTCGAATAATTCAAATAAATCTTCTTTTCTGCTTTATTGGCCCGATGTTGCATCACAACCGCTTGACGGTCTCGGCCTCTGCTTTGAATGCCCTCCACTTGCTTCTGCATTGTGCGAGCTGGCACCAGTTGTTCACATCAAGGTTGGAAATGTCTTTCCGCACTTGATCATCCCATCTTAGTAGTGGGCGACCCCTCCTGCCTTGTCCTCCAAAGTCAGCCGCCTTCGCTTTGAACGACTTTTTTACTGGAGCTTCTTCATCCATCCGGATTACATGTCCGCTGTTGCTTTATGCGCTTGGTCAGACTGGTGTCCCCATAGAGCTCATACAGTTCGTGATTCATTCGAATGCGGTATCCATCGCCAACTTTTAAAGGTCCATAGATCCTCCGAAGGACTTTTCGCTCGAACACGCCAATCGCCTCCTCATCCGCTGCTGTCATTGTCAATGCTTCTGCGCCGTATTGCAGTACTGGGATGATGAGCGTCTTGTATAGCGTTATTTTTGTTCTGCTCTTGAACTCCCTACTGAGCCCATAGTAGCATCGGTTTCCAAGAGAAATTCTTCTTCGAATCTCCTGGCTGATGTTGTTGTCTCCTGTAATCATCGTCCCGAGGTAAACAAAATCCTCTACAACCTCAAAGTTGTACTCCCCCATAGTAACAAATTGTCCAAGACGCGTAGACTTCTTGTCGGTGGATACTAGGTACTTCGTGTTGTCCTCGTTTACCGCTAAGCCCTGCTAACCGCCCATTCGTTTTTCCGATAATGTCAATATCATCGGCGTATGCGAGTAGCATTAGATCTTTATAAAGAAATGAGCCCGATCTGTTGGAATTTGGGCACTGGCGCAGTATATACTCCATCAGCAGATTAAAGAAGTCACACGATAGGGTATCACCCTGCCTGAAACCTCTCTTGGTATCAAATGGTTCAGGAGGTTCTTTCCTATTTTGACGGAGCTTCGACTGCTTCTCAACGTCATCATGCAAAGTCGAACGTACTTTGCTGGTATACCAAAGGTAGACGGGGCTTCAAAGAACCTTGACCTTATCGGTGTGTCAAAGGCTGATTTAGAATCAAAAAAAAGATGGTGGGTTTTGATATTTCTCTCATAGGTCTTCTCCAGGGTTTGTCTTAATGTGAATATCTGGTCAGTGGTGGATTTACCAGGTCTGAAGCCACACTGATAAGGTCCAATCAGTGTGCTAACAAACGGCTTTAGACGTTCACAAAAAATGCACCACAGAATCTTATATGCGATGGAAAGGAGACTGATCCCACTGAAGTTGGCGCAAAACTGCAGGGTCTCCTTTTTTAAAAAGTGGCCAAATTACACTTAGACTCTAATCTTCGGGCATGCTCTCGTCGGACCATATTCTGCAGGCCCCCAGCCTTAAACAGTTTAGCTGACAGGTCATCAGCTCCTGCTGATTTGCTGTTCTTTAGCATTTTTATGTCTAAACAGACTTTGTGACGATCCAGTGGGTCTATCTCTATGTTGTCAATTGGTGGCGTCGACCCTGTTATCATCCCTGATGAATAGCAAGGCTACTAAGTTAGGTTTTAGGAGTAGGGGCTGAGTTCCAAATCAAGGTGGGCTCCGTATAAAAACTCGATGCTTTGTATCCCGCTCCAATCCAGAAACGATCCTCACTTGTTTAATTCGATATTTTAAATTAATATCAGTACTCATTCAATTGTATTCATTAATTATACAATCAAGCGGAGAATTTCAATTGAAAAATCTTACAAATTGTTTCCAACAGAAAACTTTTGAAGGAATAGTTCGGTCTCTTATTATTTTGTTGTTGCTGCGCTCTTCAGTTATATTTTGGTTTCTACCGCTCATTTTTGAACTGACCTAATTCCCAAATATAGTAAATGGGGTCCATTGAAGTTGTTAATTTTGGTTTTTGATCCGACTCGAAGGACCAACAAAGAAAAACCGAAAACAAATAGGCACAGACTTAGAGTATTTAGTAGTTTAAAGCGGAAATGATGACCGAAAATAAACTACTCCAAACCTGATCTAAGCCTTATGTAACCACAGGCTTAATAAAATTCAATGAACCATACAAAATGTAGAACAATGTCATCATCACACCTGCCGGCATTTCTTTCACTCTCTTCGCATATCTACCACTCTTTGTTTTTGGGCTTTTGTTGAGTCATTCATAATATGCGTGTATGCTTGTATTTTTGATGTACGTTCGTATGTATGGGCATGTTGAGCTTCTGCTGCTGCTGAGATCAAGTTTTGTCTCCGGCAGCGGCCTTCGCGTGATTCGATTTCGCTTTCATTTGCATTTCTTGGGCCACTCTTTTCTCCGATTGTGAGTTTTGCCTTGGCGTCTGGTGCTTATCTCTGTCTAGAGCCTCTCCAGCTGGAAGGAAACTCGTTGTCTTTGGCTTTCACGAATTCGGGCAATGGGAATGCTGTTGCTCCTGCTGCCTTATTGATGGACTCAACTTGACTAAAGTCTGGTCACCCACCAGACAGCTCTCCTACGCCAGTTGGTTTATTATTTTTGTTTTTGGCTTTCTGGGGCCAGGTTAGTTACTTCACAGTTGCTGCAGCCGCTGCTGCTGCTGTTGTAGCCAACTTTGGACTTCCTGCTGTTGCATCTTTTGGGTGCTGCATGACCAGCATGTGACCAGCGAGCAGCAGCGGCAGCAACAACAAACTTAAGTGCCAATATTTTGTGCCGCATCTGTTGCCAGCTTTTGCTTTTGTCATGCTTGCTGCAGTTTTTGCAGGTTTTTTGTTCGGTCGCTCGCAATTATTTGCGCTTTTACTTCCTCGAGTTAAAAGTTAAAGGCTACTTTCGTTTTGTCTTAAATATGTTCAAATGTGCAGATGCAAAAGGGTCCCCCAAGCAGCCCCACAATGGTGATGACGATAAGAGCCATGGCTTATAATGAGATGCACTTGGGCAGCTGGCAATGAGTGAAAATTAGTAAAGCGACAAGGGCGGCGTTTTTTTTTTTTTGTTGTGTTCAACAAAGTGGATAAACTTTATAATCATGATCAGGATTATATGAAGCGTTTGCTTGTATTTCCAAATCCGGGACAAAAACTGAACGAATTTTGGAATGCGGCTTTATTTATAATTATATCGGTACGGTTTAGTTTCGGTTAGCTGGATTGAAGAGATTATATTCATTATGAAGTTTACACCAGAAAAATGGTAAGACTACTCTCGATAACGCATTTGGTTCTGTGTTCTAATAGAACTCACTTTTAAATTTATGACTCCAAGTCTGCAAACCTTTCAAATTCAGCCAAAGAATCGAACCCATCAAAAAGTCTGTATGGTGTAATTATGAATATTGTATAGCGAATTGGATCGAGAGTTAATATATCTGTTTCTACTGGAATAGCGCATTTGCCTTAGCTCTCTCTATCATCTGTTCACTTAGTTATACTCTTGCATACATATAAGTTCATTCATGTTCCCACATACATGTAGGCATAAGCAAAGAATGTAAAAAATATGAATAGTCTGTCGAAATTATACCATGAAGTAAACCAGTCAACACACGGCAGAGATTGGTTTTACTACCTCATTAATTTGAGGCATCAACAAAGTGTAAGGTTCGGTTCACAGACAGTTGCCAAAACTTGTTGCTTCTTTAAATATGTTTGCTCTATTTTTGATAAATTTGAGCGAAGCTATTTGATTCGACAATCAATTGTCCAATTGACTATTTCAACTCGGGC